>JADDOH010007593.1:0-48275 GCA_016648135.1 Agrypnia vestita
ACGCGCGTTGACTGCTGCGTTGCATTACTCAACCGGCACAATAATGAAGGGATTTTAAATCGAATCATTACATGTGATGAAAAGTGGATCCTGTACGATAATCGGAAGCGCTCATCGCAATGGCTGAACCCTGCCGAACCAGCCAAACCATGCCCCAAGCGAAAATTGACACCAAAAAAGTTACTTGTGAGCGTTTGGTGGACTAGTGCTGGTGTCGTTCACTACAGCTTTCTTAAATCTGGCCAGACGATTATGTCAGATGTCTATTGTCAGCAACTGCAAACCATGATGGAAAAGCTAGCTGCTAAACAACCGAGGCTGGTTAATCGCTCTAGGCCACTGCTGCTTCATGATAACGCTAGACCACACACTACACAACAGACGGCTACCAAATTAGAGGAGCTTCAATTGGAATGTCTAAGACATCCACCGTACTCTTCGGACTTTGCCCCAACAGATTACCATTTTTTTCGAAATTTGGATAACTTCTTGCAAAGGAAAAAATTCAACTCCGATGGGGCAGTCCAAACCGCCTTCAAAGATTTTATTGATTCCCGTCCGAATGTTTTTTTTAGTAAAGGGATCGATGAACTACCTATGAGATGGCAAAAGTGCATAGATAGCAATGGTACATACTTTGATTAAATAAATATATTATAATAAAAAAAAATCGGCTTTATGTTCCTCCCATACTAAACGCCAATTTCATATGTAAGGACCTAATAATAACATATATCATCATATACCATTAATCACAAGCATGTGGACGCAAGACGCCATCCTCAGATCAATATATTAATTACGAACTAACTAATCAAAATTATTTGGGTGCCATCCGCTAGATGACGCCCAAACACATACACATGTACAACAATAATAAATTAAACCGATATCACATTGTTTTTGGCTTTTGCCTTGTTATACTATAATACTCACTAGTCGAAAGATTTAAGTATACGCATAATATATTTTTTAAATGTGCATACACTCGCTTGTACATCCTCATACATAAAACAAATAAAATCGAGGTGTCTTAAAATTTTCCATGTAGTGACGTCAGCAGTCTTGTTCCGCTTTCCACACGAGTCCGCGTTACAAAAGAGGAATATCTTTATTCGTAAAAATTCCCAGAGGCCTTATTCTAGACGCAGATTTGAGAGTAGAGTGAGACGGTCCAATCTTCACACCACCAAAAATAAACATGAAGTAACGAAAATCCCTTGTACACAATTTGGCAGGACGTCCGGTTGCCAATACGTTCACCTTGTTTAAAAAAGTAATTCTTCTTCTTCTTATAGCGCCAACTCCTATCCGAGGTCGGCGATCTTATTGGCGATTAAGACTCTATTCACCTCTGTTCACGTCGCACGTACCTCTTATTATTACCTCTTATTTTCCCACGTACTTATATCCTCTCATAATATATTCAGAAGACTTCAAAATGTTATCCACCCAGGTAACTTTCAGTATGCGTCTGTAGAGCCACATCTCAAAGGCCTCAACATTACGGATAAGTTGTTGGATTACTGTCCATGCCTTCACTCCACATAAAAGAATGGCGAAAATATAACATCGAACCATATGCATTACATGGATCCCAGTTCAAATTAGTTAACCCATGCACCATAGTACTCGTATTGCGTGACTGTCTATAGGTTCATTGTTGATTATATTTGGTGTCGGAAGTAATCTTTTTGATACTATTAAAAAATTACTACGAGCTTGCAAATTATGAAAACGCCAACTGTTTAGATCGAATTCAGCATCGACCAGCCATCAGACATTTTTCAAACGTATTATGGGTTGCTGCGCGGCCACGTACGGTATATCCGTAAAAAAATTATGTGTTAAATATATAATTTATTATCAAAGAAACATTATTTATCACAGTAACAACTGACTGTCGGCGTGGAGTCTAGGCGCAGAACGGAAGAATTAGAATAGAATCAACAGTAGAATTAAGCAGTGTGTATCTTCGCTACCTTTGTACATTTACCACATTGATTAATTTAGCGTCGACCGGTTTCATATCTTTGTCATGACGGTCGCACATAAACTGATCCCTAAAATAAAAATTTCAAAAATAATCAGTCACGGGCGACGCCGACGTCGTGGCCACAGTTACGAGTATGGTTGTGATTTTAATTTTTTTCAAAATACAATATACAAATATTGACGAAAAAATAATATTTTTAACTCTGCCTTGCCGGCTACCCTGTCCTATGTTTGGGGAATGAGAAGTGACGTGTCACTTATGGCCTTTAAACTGATATTTAACCCTAATGAGTAGCCTCCAGTTAAATTTTGAAGCTCGACCTTTGTAATTGAATTTATCTCCCTCAGATTTATTGTGACATATCTGTGCGGCCGATCTGCAGCCCGAATGGTTAGGGGTAGAAATTATCAAAATCTACCAAATACCATAAAGTTCCCAATTTATATTGAGACACACGGGGAGGGTTTCCGTTCGAAGCAAAATGCACATCGAGTTGTAAAATCTGTTAACAGTTTCTCACTTAACTATTTATTTGATATTTTAAGTATACAGAGTATTTCTATAACAGAGCATACAAAATAAGTTTTCACAACACAAATTTACTCATCACTCCTTTCATTTTTATATAATGAGTAGATATAATGAGCGGTGATAAAAAAATCTGAGCTTAGTGTCAAGACAAAACTAACTATTTTTAGATCCTAACCTAAGTGCCGACATACAAGGAGTGAAGCCCCTACTCTTGCATATAGAAAAATCACAAATGAGGTGGCTTGGACATGTGCTAAGAATGCCGGAGAAACGAACACCAAGAAGAATCGTCTAGGCAACCCCGGAAGGAAGAAAGCCAGTGGGTCGCCTCAGATTGAGATGAGAGAAGCAAAAAAATGTGTATGAAAACAAAATGCGTCTGGAGTGGTTGATTCAGCGGAAGCAGAGCAAGACAGGGGAATATGGAAGCACCTTGTCGAGTCTTTGGGCCCCCGACCTTGCTAGGACAAGGAGATGAAGATGATCATGAGTAGGTTGATGTGTGTGAGTAGGTGTAATACCTAGTGATCCAGTAGTCGGTGATTCGGGCCGTTCATTCCAGGACACCAGCAAATTAGTCCTATTTACATAGCACAAGTGTTATCCTACGTATTCTGATTTGCATCATTATTTAAAAAAATCTTAAAATGGTGCACACGTAAATATAACTCTATAACACCAGCTATCACCCGTCAAAATTGACGAGTTATGTATGAATTTCTGCTTTACATTAACTATTTCTTTATTACGATCAATTATGCCTTTTTATACGATGGCCCAGGGCTTACGAATTGTAAGAGCCGGCTTAAGTGATCACTCTACACAATGCAACGTTCACCAATAGTAAATAATGAATATTTATTTTGGTCATAATCATCGTCATGTTTCTTATGTGCTGCAAAAATAAAACAGAGAGCCAAGCGACGAATAAGATAAAATAGAAAAAAGAAAGAGGCGACGAAGAAAGCAACAGAAAAGAAAGCGAAAGATAAGAAGGACTAAAATTAATCAGATTTATATTGTAATAATCGTGGATCAATAATAACAATCTATGGAAATGTTAGGAGCCATGTCAACACAGAGGGACAGAGAGCAGGTGCTCCATGTATGAACATATTGCATAACACGTGAAATATGTATAATGTGTATGAACGTAAATGGAAAAGATTAGAAAATAAGATAAAATTCTGTTGAAAGCAATTGGGTATCAAGCCAAGAATTGTTTTTGTGCCAAACATTTTGGCACGCATCTGAAACAAGCAAACGTTAAAACAACACAGATATGTCATTGTGAATTGTACATTTCAGACGAATATTAAAATAACGAAACCTGAATTATTTCTTTTAAAAAATCAGGCGTACATTTTGAGATGAAAAACGAGTTTTGAATTTCAAAAAGAGCGGCAAAATATAATACCGGATATTTTATATTTTAAAAAAACTTAAATATTTTCAAATAAATAAGTGCTTTTAATTTTATTGACATATGCATATACTGTGATTGCACATAGTACTGTAGATGTTAAAAAAATATTTTCTCTTTTCAAGTGTGTGTTTAATTTTTTTTTTAATATAAATAATATATCAAAAAACATTATGTACTTTTTAGTCTTCATCACATTAATTCTTGTAATCACCCTAATCTGGGGTAAGCAGAGAGGATAAACGCACTCTTTTACGCTGGTTCACCACTCTTTCTTCAATCATATTCATGCATTTTACTTTAAAAATAATAAAAATCGACAGATGTCGGCGGCAAGTATAACCAAAACTTGTCAGCAATTTTTTTTAATACTTAAATAATTGAATGATTTCCGTATTGTCATCTGGAATACGTCGCGCTGCAAAATTTTAGAGCGATTGTTGATAAAACCATCATCACCACATGTCAGATAATCCGCCAATAGCCGTAGTTCCACAATCACGACTGAGATAAAAAGATTTTCTTTTTGAGATTAAAATAAGACGAAGAAAATTATAATTAAAAAAATAAAATAACCAAAAAACTTACCTGCAGAAGACGCTTTTAACAAATGAATATAAAAAAATATTGACCTCAATGAAACGCTTGTTACGATTATTACACAATATATCGAGTTATGTATTGAGGCATTACGTGCCGATGCCACGTATATGGTGAACAGGATATGGCTGGCAGCTTCTGTGTCGAAACCATGCAGATTCAAATTTCATCCCCTCCCTCCCCACAACCCTCCGATACCACCCCCACCGCCGCCGCCGCAGTATCTCTCGGATAAGATAAACGCGAGATTAACCAATTAAATTCAATTATGTTCTATAATTAAAATCGGCTGAGTAATCCGGAAGCTGCGGAGAGGACAAAGAACAATAGGGGTGCGAAATAGATAAACTTTATAAAAACCAACCAACCATTGCTATTTTTGATGTTGCTGCTAGTATATAAGGAGCAATCATATTTTTATTTTATTTTAAGCGCTACAATAAGCCACAGGGCTCAATGTAGAGAAATATGTTACAGAAGTGTAAGAAAATCGTGACATCACGGGGAATTGAGCCTCTAGGCACCTGGTATGGGTATATTTACATAATTCTAGTTAAATGTAAAATATGACACTTAACTATAAAACTCCATGACTATTTGGTATTTTAATATGCAATATTTCAATTGTATTTCTGCAGTTATATATCTTATTTTGTACTTATCTAATAATAATATTACGGTCATATGAGTGCTAGACTGTTACTTTTCAAAATATCTATACATTCTGAGATTTTAAAGGAAGGTTTAAAGATTATTGTTATCATTATTCACAAATATAGTAATGTGTGTATTAAAAAGTACAGTAAGTATTAAATGTGATTGTTTAGCATACAATATACCATTATTGTTTTCATATTTCTTATACTTTAGAGATCACATTTTAAAAGAGATATTATTATACTCAATTTAAAGAAAAATGCATCAAATGCACAAAAATCTTGCTTATTGTAAAAAAATTAATAAAAAGTCATATAAATATGATTTTTTGATGTTAACGATGTACAAAATACAACTTTCTAACACAACAACGTTTTTTTTTTGTTGGAAAAGTGAGTCTCTTACACGGGGCGCGTATGTGTCGTAATGTATTCACTTTTTAATGTATCGTATTATTGTATTTATTTTTGTGTATGTCTTCTAATAAAGCCATTGTATTTATTGATTTGTAACAGTCTTTATTTTGTTATGAATATTATTAACAATTTATTTTATCATGAAGATATTATTTATTATTTATTAACCGTGAAAAATGCATTATGTAATTATATCACATGCAAAATATTCATAAAATGTTTATACTTTGTACTCTAATGTATGTAGGTTAGATCTACTTATAAATAATAATTCTGGCTTGTTGATTGGAACTGATGTTGGAGCATTTCTTCATTTGGAGTATGGAGCAGAGTTCCTAAAAAAGTTTGAGGGGGTGTAGGGACTGACCTACTGATATGTAGAACTTACTATGGTTATCATTTTTTTGTGAAGGAATTGAATTTAATTCGCTACTTACATATGTATTATTGAACTCGCCAGATACCAGCAAGTTAGTCATATTTTCATAAAATAGGCATATAGTTTAGTTAGAAAATCGAAAGAATATTAATGCGGCACGTATGCCGTGTTCGCTTTTCTACAATTCAAATATTTTTTTCAACAAATAAACTGATTTTGTAAAACTAACGAATGACTATCGTATGGTACATTCGTCTCTGCCATTTTCAGAGCAATCGTTGGTCAGTAAGTGGGTCGAATATTGACAGCAAGATTTGTCCCTAACAGACAGATATAGCTAAAAAAAACGTGTAAAAAATTAGTTTAATAAATAAATTAAATGAAAACAACACTCCGATCATTTTTCGCCAGCTATAATAGTAAGTAGCTACGAGTATTCACACGTTACACTATTTATCTTAACGTCGAACGCTCAAACGTTTGCTTAACCGCCGACTCAAGTATTCGATTACTTAAACCCAATTTATAACATCAACTCAAAACTTGGTTAGCTCAAAATTAATATCTAATCACAAAGAAGCAAACACTTCATTAAGTAAATAAAATAATTAACAGCTTGTTTTAACCACACTCAAGTGTGGTGCCACAAAGGGAATTTTAAAAATTTGAAGAACTTCATAAAGTAATCGTTTCTTTCACGAATAGAATTATTTTGTTAAGATTCTGATTGGATCGGTAGCAATATATATATATATATATAATATATCTCATATATATATATATATATATAATCAATATATAATATCTATATATATATTTTAACTGTAACCATAGTTGAATCATTGTTGTCGTGAATCAAGCATATTGCGATCTCACGGGAAATCGATCCCGGAATATAAAACTGGATGTTATAAAATTTGTAGGCTAAATCCAAGATAATGGTCCCATTGCATATACAACGAGAATGATTATTTCACTATATTATTGAATATGCTAATAACAAAATGAAAGATAATTTACGTTTAAAAAGTAAGTATTAAATAAGATATTACACTAAAGTTTCGAAAAATGGACTGCATATTTTGACATTTCATAGGCAATATATGAGGTTAGGTTAGGTTATTAGGTTTGGTTTGGTCAGTTATTAGGTTTGGTTAGGTTAGATTATTAGGTTTGGTTTGTTAAATTTAGATTACGATTATTTTAGTTAGATTAAATTAACGGGACATTAAATTATATAGTGAAATGCTTATTTTCACTGTATAAACAACGGGACCATAGTCTCGGATTATTCCAATTTGTATACCAGACAACTGCCCAACAACCGATTACCTGAAAAGGCAATTTCTAGAATGTTTAAAACATAAATTATAAGATACGCATAATGTTTACAAAGACGTGCATAAGTTCTTCAATTGTCAAATCATAAAACATTTTTGTGTTATTTTTTAGTGATGCTAAATGTTGTTTCCTCCACTGAGCACTAGAATCACTCCTTCAACGGAGAAAGAATTACTGCCTTAAGATGTAGTAAATTATATTATTATTTGAAATTATTTGAAAACTTAGTAATAGGCGTAACGACAAAATCTATGTCCATGGATACCAAGAAGTGGTTTTAATTGTAAAAATTTCGTTATTCTTAAACAAATAATTGAGCTGATATAAATAACGTTTGTGAGACTTCGTACGCACCTTTTATGCATATACAGAACAAAGACTTTATTATTCTGGGCGATTTTAATAGTCTGCTGAATATGTTTACTTATTTTTAAATGCTAATTAGAATTTAAACAAGGGGTACAATAAAACATAATATATAAATATTCAAATCAATTACTAGGATTGAGGTATGAAATGAAATATCATAAGGAAACACACTCAAAAAATATATTCAATAAATACAGTTTTAAATTAGAGTTTGATGTTTTTTACATGTGAAGAATTTATGCATATTTTCGCAAAAATCTTAAAATAAAATAATTTTTCGTTGGGAAGAAAACATAATTGTAAAATACATTTTTCGCTTAGTGTTTTGGTACCATTGATTTCCGTTTTGTGATAATGTTTTCTTCAAATTGGGCTGTTTATTTAAAGTTGGAAAAGAAGCAAATTGATTTGTACGAGTTCTAAATGTGTGCGAAAGAAACAGAAACTATTTTTAAATTTAACGTAGCTTTTGGTGTGAATACTGTCGAGGAATGTGCAATGAATCCGAAAATGTGAATGTTTCCGAAAATTTCGTGCTAAAGACGAGTCTCGAAGATAGAGAAGATCGAGAGCCTCCTTCGTCGGTTGATAACGGCCAATTGAAGGCGTCTGTTTAATCAGAACCACGCAAAATAACATAAAACGACTAGGAAAATCAAGAAAGCTCGAGAAAATGTGTGCGGCACGAATTATGCGAAAACCAAAAATCCGCAAGTTATTTTCCTTCAAAACAAATAGTTTCAGAAATTGCGTAATGAGGATTATGTTTCAATTGTGAGTGATCTCCAAACCCACTCAAAAATCATAACAATATCAAACTACGCAATGCTTGAATCTTAACACAATGTTATATAATAAATTTTAATAATGTTATTGTACAGAACCTGCCTGTAGTAAATTCAGAACAACACAAATCCATTAGTAAGTACCCGCGGGCGTCACGTGCTCTGTTGAGAAACTGTTTTTCTGTAGCAATACCGACTACATGCGTATTACCGCGTGATCATTAATTAATATTAAACATCATTTTAGATAATCGCTGAAGACTTAATTACAAAGCGATCACACCTTAAAAAACTAGTCGCCTGAGTTCGCGAAATATTATTTTAATAAAACCGAATTACCATATAAATTATTTGTGTGTTGCTGCAATACGTTCGGATGGATAAAGAAAAATCATATAAAACAATAAAAATCGGAAAATTAGGATATCAGTAGAACATCCAGTAAAGGATTATATCTTGCACCATACAATTTAGGGAAATGTTGCTGAAAAACTGGTTTAGAAGAAAATAAAACATAGCTAAAGAGCTTAAAGAGAAAAGGCAATAGTTTGATCAATAGCTTTTCTGGGTCAAAGTAAGCAAAGTGATGATCAGTTTATTCATATCACATCCAAGTTGCTAACATATGGGTATAGCTAACATAATGAGCAAAGGCCGCTGAAAAGATAAGGCAAGAGACGAAAAATAACGTATGTGTGGCAAATCTATTTATGATACAGTAAAGAATGAAAAAATCAGGAAATAATATAAACCAGATCTAGCTATCTCAGATAATGAGTAGAATTAAAAAAGAGTCCCTCAGGTGGTTTAGGCACGTTGAGCTAATGCATAAGGAAAGGATGATAAGATGATGATGATATGATGCAAGTGTTGACGGCGCAAAAAAAGAGAAGGTGACCGCGGAAGACGTGGCATGACCAGATTAACCATATTCTGGAAGATGTTCTTCAACAATCGTCGAGCTTGCATGTGACGATGTCTGAATATGGATGAGGAGAGAGTAGTGTGTCAGGAGAGAAGAGTGTGGCGCCCCAGCCTCATTCCCTACTCCCGCGGGAGACCAACTCTTTCCAATTAAGAAAGAAAATCGAATTAGTATGCATACGTAAGCCGTGCGTACGAGGCACATGGTTTCGTTGTGTTGGTGTTTATACCCGTAAACACCAACACAAGGAAGCAATGTGCGTCGTACGCACGGCTTACACATGCTAATTCGATTGTCTTTCTTAAATAAAAAGATGTATAAGTAGTAAGAAAAAGAAGGAACTGTAAATAAGGTTTTCGCCCGTGTCTTGGAAACTATTACGTGCCTCGAACCTGTTAAAATCTTTAAGAATTCACACCGTTCCATCGCATATGTATACTCAATCCCAATGTCAGTAATTTAACGTCAATAAATTCAGTGTAAATGCGAGAACTCGTATTTTTACCTACTTACCGATTCTGCCACTTCTGTGAAAAATCATTTCACAATAAGTTAAGACAGCGACGTTGGAGACGGGTTAAAGAATAAATTGGGGAAGTAAGACATTTGGGAGGTATTTATTTAATATTAAATTTGATTAATTAACAGGTATAAAAGCAAGGGCAGCTATATCAAAAAAAAATTTAATGCGGTCATCGAGGATTACTAATTTATAATGTACTGTATTCTACTCATTTATAAGAAACATAATTTTGGAAGAGATCGATACACAGAATCTAGAATTCAGTACATTATAAATTAGTAATCCTCGGTGACTGTATTCAAAACATTTTTTGGATATGGCTGCCTTCGCTTTTATACCCCACAATTGATGTAATTCTACATAAGGATTTTTATTGCTGCTAAATATATATATTTCTTAATGATTTTAATGTCATTCTTGGTCTGTGTGGGAAAGAATTGGAGTAGGCACGCTGAATCTGCGATGGATACACAATAGAAAGTAGTTTCCAAATTCGGAACACGTAGGCTGTATAGAATTACATGAGAATATAAATCACCGGGCACTTGGCGGTATATTACGTATGATTGTCTTCCGTACCGTGTATCCGACTTTAATTCTGCTGTAGTGTATTCCGTAGACCTGCTAGGTTCATTTGGTATTGCAACAAGGGTTAGGCTAGAAGGAGAAAGAAAGAAGAAAAATAATTTTGATATTTATTCATTATGTAATTGCGTTATCTTTTACCTTTCTGATTGAGGTTACAACACCTTGAGATTTTGAAAAAATCGTTTTTTTCAGCTTTAAATTCTGAAAATAGTTTCAGTTTGAAGCAATTTGAAACTGAATGTGTAAGTGAATGTTTAAACGAATTTCATTATTCTTATGTTTTTTTCTCGAAACTCCCATTTTCAGACATTCAGACATTCAGCTGATTTTGTTTAAATTTTGCAAATTTCTTAATAATAACATTATCTACGATAAAGCATATGATTATTTTGATAAAATGCGCCATTTGCTTACTAAGAATTTTAAGTTCAGATTTTTTATAATTATTATCAAACTTATGTCATTTCAACAGAAATTTTTTCGACACGCTTCATCATAGATCATTTAAGAAGAAAAAATTAAGATTTTCATTTCATTCACTAGCGACACATCTATCTCTTACGTCTTAACCTTTACGGCAAATCAAATAACTCCACATTTTTTAAATTTTCAAAATAATTTATAGTGCCATAATCATAACCGACCAATTTATGCAGTAAATAATGATAATAAAACGAATTTTTTATGTGTGATTTATTTTTAATGTATTTTTTGATACCTCTAGGTGGTTGGACCCCTTAGATTTGTTCGATTCTGGCCCGAATTCAAAGTCAATACTTTAATGATTTAAAGTATTGACTTTTTATTGTTTTGTATTGATTGATTCATTTTGTAGTCTGCCTAAATTTGGTAACCGCTTTGTTGGCTTCTGTTTGAATGATTTTACTCCCTATATACAATGTCTAAATGTATAATTCTTTAATATATTGTCTTTTGTTTGTGTTTTATTTCTTACAGACAATATATAAATCTTATTTCTAATATTATATATATATATGTGTGTGTGTATGTATATGTATATATATGTAGATGTATATGAGTGTATATTTGTATGTATGTGTATATATATGTGTATTATATATATTATATCTTGCTAATGTTCAAACTTAAAAAAAAAAACTGTACAGGTAGTTGCTTCAGAACAGACATTGTCTAGTGAAGCAACTACCTTCATTTTTATGTATAAAGAAATTTAAAAGAAATAAATAAATAAAAAAATAAAAATAAATAAAAAAGTTTAAGATACGCATATGGAAATAAAAACACTTGTTTTTTAAGTTCAATCTTTTTAATTTTATGATAGCCGTTTTGCCTTATCAACCGATTGATAATGCCCTCATTAGGCGAAACCGTCAAAAAGATAGAACTTATAAAACACGAGTTTTTATTTCCATATTTGTGATTATGTAGTTCTGTAAACTTACCTCTGAAACAAAAAATTTGTTAAGGTACGCCATCAAAGTGTTATTTTGTACTGAAAATTAGGCTTTTAAGGCGTACCTTAAACCTTTATTTATTTATTTATTTTTGGAAAAATTAACAGCATATTAACATATTAGTTAATATAAAATAATGGATTTTAAAACATTTAAATCATCTATGTCTGAATATACATCTACATCTGAATGAAACTGAATCGAAATCATCTACATAAGAATGCGGCCTCTAGTTACTGTTTATGAAAGTTAGTTAAGAATAAAGCACTTACGATTTCTAATAATATTGGAATACCAATACTATTTGTGTTTATTGCATCTTTTAACTGCTCTAAAATAATTGCACTTAAATAACGCCTTAGAAAAGAACTGTTGTAGAATAAATTAAAATGGTAAATCTGAGTCCTGTAATACATCTTATCACGGCCAATTCTACATCCACAATAGCAAACGAAATATCCTTCGAAAATTTCGGCACACAATTTAATTAATTTGAAAGTTCATTAAAACCGAGTTATACATTAAATAATTTCTCACAGGGTGCCTGCCGGGAACAGGAATCAAACCCTCGATTTTTTTCGCCCGAAGCGCGCGCCCCTAATCTTCCGACACGTTATATTCACACTAGAATAAAATTGTTATAAGGCAACTTTAAATGAAAATACATTGAGTTTGAATTTCGGAAAGTTCTGGAAAAGGTTTTATGCGGTACGATAAGAAATGTCCGTCGCAGACCTCCGGCTCAAGCAACTTCTAAATGAAAACTACTAAAGGGATGAAAGACAATCTACCCCTAACGACACCGCATAGCTTACGAGAAAATATTTCCATACAGTAAAGGTACATTTCATGTATTCAGTTTTTGCTGTTTTATTATACAAGGTTATTTGTAAAACATTAATAACCTCGCAGGACTATATTCCTGCCTTGATAATTAGTCGAAAATGTTCAAGCTATTATGATCTAATATCAATTATGGAGATATGCGACATAAAAGTTTGCATTTTTTTTCAATATTTCTGACTTGACTTTTTTCAATATTTGAACTTTTATTGAAAGAAATGAATTTTTCGTATTCGATATGAGTTACTGTAATGATAGTCCAACCTTTTACAAAAAATAAGGTCAGAAATATTGAAAAAAAAAGCAAACTTTGATGTCGCATATCTCATGAACTATTGATATTAGGTCATAATAGCTTGAACATTTTCGATTCATAATCAAGGCAGGAATATAGTCCTGCGAGGTTATTAATGTTTTACAAATAACCCTGTATTTGGTTCATTGTTAAAATAATATTGGTTTATAATCCACCCAGAGGTTTTCTAAATTTATTTAGAGCAATTCTGAATGTTGAAAATGATGCACCCATTTTAGAAATTTCCTCAATTGAGAGAGATTATCTTCCACTACCCGCCTTTGCACGTCACACATCGAACTTAACTGCGTTTCGACAGTTCAAATTTTCATCTCGAAAACTCTTAAACCTTTTCTGACACATCCAAATATCTACACAGTCTTCCGCATACCTTTCACAAATGTTTTTTTCTACACTGCGTTGCACTGAATTTTTTTGAAGACACATTTTCTGAATTTATATAATAACTTTATATTATTCTCAGAACGAACTTTATCATCCTTCATTTAAATAAATTCCCTCTTGCATTAAATCACTCTGTATATACCAAAACTACAAGGAATACTGAAAACTAAATCAAAGAAAGAAAACGAATGGATACACAAAATTATATGCGCTTTTATACACGCTGAACGTGGTTACAAAAATCCATTTAAATTAGCATTATTAAGTGATCCATTTAGGAGCGAGTATTATAATATATCTGATATGAAACGACTTACTTAAATAAATACCTTTTCAAAATATACTTTTGGTAATGATTAATATGTCCAGGAACTTCAAAGATTATTATAGACAGAGATGAATTAATTTGTCAATTATATTTTTGGAGACACTTTTGTTTTTCCAAAAATATAATTGATTATCCCGATAAATGGATTAGTGGAGTGGTAATATCTCAAGAACGCTGATTCAATTGTACATACATGCGGCATATGTTAAATGTGAAAAAAAAATATATGTTAATGTTATGTAAAACATGGATTTCAAAAATAAATTAAATAAATTATATTAAACATTCCCCGAAGGTGGTCAAGGATGAATATATCCATTCAAAATGGGAAAAGTTAGTGAATTATATTTTGACTAACCTTTTGAAGATTATTGATTGTTCGTCAACTAGATGCAGATCCGAAAAAGGCTTACCTGTAACAAAATAAAATAAAAACATTAATATATACTTATATATACTTATATAAAAAAATAATATATAAAGATCAAGTGTAACATATCCACCATAATCAAATATTATCACCAGTGCTTCGTTCTGTGATCTACATATTTACGTGCAAATGTATCTATAGACGTGCTCATGCATAAGTCGAATGCGCCCAACTCCGTCTTCAGGTGCGCAGGTGTCCGAAATCCTGAACTTCAGAAAGTGCTGAAGCGACTGTTTTTGGATTATAATATTCATTTTCAAGGATCTAACTCTATCAAACGTTTTTTCAATTAAAATATCTTACTATAAAAAAATGTTAAAATAAATACCACGATGTATCGACGTTGGGCGGTTTTTTTAATTTTTCGATTTACTACAGTTTTTGGAATCTTTATTTATCTTCTATTCGGAACGCTGTTTGTATGGTTCTCGCAAATAAACATAGCTTCAAATAGTGATTTTATTTATATTAAAGCTCCTGTTCATTATTTGTTCGAATATTTGAAGGCAATCGTCAATCGGCCGGCCAACGCAACGGGTTGAACTTTTAATAGTTACGGGTTTGAATTAATAGTTTGTAATTATTAATATTATCTCGATATTTATTTTAGGTGAGTCAAAATATTTTAAAGTACTATTCAAAATATGAAATAACGTGACTGACAGCTCTGCACTCTTTAATATATTTTCTATATATGCACCTAATAGAAACACAAGTGTGCCTACACTATTATATATTATTATCAATGCGAAACGCCAGTCTGCAGAATTCAGAGACTTGATAATATATTCGGTAGTACCTATAGTATATTTTAATGAAAGTCTTCAACCATATACATATGATATTATTAATGTGGTTGCGCATGTTTCAATATGAATGTAACTCTTTTTTTGTAATTATCAATATTTTTTCGTTCTAAGTATCGTTATCACTGTTATATCGTCATAACTGTAAAACAACGTGATTTTTCTCAAGTTTGCAGGAGAGCAGTTTGAAGTTTTATTTACATTAAGACACTTTATGTCATAGCTCGATAACTACAAAAGATTTTCCTTTGAAACTTGGATTAGTTATTTAGTGGATGGATACCTTTAAAACCTCAAATATAGTCAGCGCAGTATTTTACACATGCTGCATTGTTCTACGATCGCAAATCAGAACTGTCGTTATACCGACTTCATATAACGACGGTTAAATTAATGAAAAAAAATACACTTTTTATTTACCATTCGATGGCTTCTGTTTTTTCACTTTTTAACGATCCAAAAAAGTCAATATGGAATTTATTGCACATCCGTCATTGTTCTAGGATCAAAACGATAAATGTATATATATTTTTTTATTGTGAAAGACTTTGTACCGTATATGTATAAATAAACACTATGCGAGTGGATTTAGTAAGGGATATTTAGGTATATTTAAAAATTTGCCGTAAGAAGACAGAAATCCCTTTCTACTTTCATGTACCCTTTGCCAGTAAATCTTCTGTATAATAATTTGTGCGAGACCAATCGTCTTTCCCCTGCGCCTACTCAATATTTATTTGTTTTCTTAAAATGTTTCTTAAAATGGTCTTTGTTGGAGAAATTTGGAATATCTGCGATGTTCCAGAAAGTTGGACCATGTTCTTTGCTTATTGGTGTTTTATAATACAATATTCCTTCTGCCGTGTTATATAATTTTGTACAAGAATCTAAAAACTTTCCGAATGTTCTTAAAAGTTATCTATTACAATAAAGTTTATAACATTTTCGAGAGCTCCCTAGGGCTTGTTATTCGAATTTAATTTCCGATACGTGTACACCAAAAGTACAAGAATTCTTACATTTAATTTCTTTCTTGAAATTATTTTAAAATTTCATTACTTACACAAAGATATCGTGTTGTGCCCGTACGTAGCAAAAAAAAACTTATTTATTCCGTATATTTTTTATTAAACTTACCTACCGAGAATAAAATACGATTATATCTATGTCTGTATTGAAAAATATATTTCAGTGTAAAAATAATATGAAAACTTAAAAAAGAAAATTGGTTCAAATTTCAGCAAGGTTTAAGTTGTTTTATTTGACTTGTATTAAAGCAAAATAATTTTTAGTATTCTATATAAATTATTTTAATGAATTTAAGTCAGAAAATTAAAAAAAAAATGCTAACTTTGAAGTAGCTTACCTCCATTACTACTCATATCATGGGACACTGTTTTTTTTTTAAATAGAGACGTGAACATGAAATACGAAATCAATATTCTTACAGTTTTCAAAATAAAAAATAATTTATAAATGTAAATAGAATAATTAAGAAAATTCTCGTATTTTCACTATCGTTCAGAATCTTCTACGCAGAGTTTTCTGGGCTCTTTTGCAGTGAGTATTCGATTTCTCTGAACGACGTCATGGATTCCATTGCGAGGTCCATCATCAGATTTGTGCCGTGTGCTCGGGCAAATCTCGAGGGATATTAATTTAACGATATATGTACGAAAAATGTTACTGTCATATATTTAACAAATTTTCGTCGTAAGATGAAGCGCTTTATCTGTTTTAAAAAAATTCTGATTAAATATTCAATTTCACTGCTTTTTCTTTTTCAACTTTATTGCCATATCCATTAATAGTCAGAATCCCTTGTAATATGCCACAACGCTATCGCAGCATCTGCAACGGTCTACAATCTTCGGAAAACGGTTGAAAATTACTAGAACAGCCTAGAAGCGACGAAAAAATTCTTCTTAACGCTAGAATAATCTAGAAATTTCGGAAATACCAGCATTTGGGTATAAATACCGGGACGACGCCGCGCCGCAAGAGAGTCGTGTTTTGACCGTTTGTTTGGTGCGACGGCTAGGATGGCCAGTCGTGAGATAATAGAAGCGATAAATACCAGCGAATTAATCGAGCGGAGTACCTAAGTGGCAAGATAAACTAGCGCGACTTCTGTGTGCAAGAATTGAATGATCTACAAGTGATAATAGAGTGTTACTCAGCGATAATAGAGTGTTCATACATGAGTGATATATTACGAAATAGTTTTATTTAAAGAAAAGTGTTAAATGATTTTTTTATATTGAATAATTAATTAATCATTAATTCATTTCCAGTATTTTCATTTGCCTCCCTCAGCCACGACCTGTGACAGTATAAATATAATATAAACATACACTAAAAAAAATTCCATCCGCTTTCGATCATTATATTGATATTGGTTAGCTCGTCGATCCAGCTCATTTTAGAGCTGCTCATAATTCCATTCCATTTTATATCAAAGAACGTGGATCATGCAGTATCATTTCATACTCACTAGAAAATTTAAAATTAAGATAGTGGTTGCACAATACTCTATTCATGCGGAGAATATTAATGCACAGATTAATACTGGGGTGAAATTGCTACGGCTAAGTACTAGGCCCAGATACAGAGTCAATGCTTAGACGATTAAAAGGTAAAGGTACGCCTTATAAGTGTTACAGTTGACAAACTTCTTGAAATTCTTTGGCGTAGTGGGAGAATGCGCAGAAGACAAAATTTGGGTCTCTTTGGTGGAAAGGTACGTGCGCAAACTTCCCCCCACTACGCCGTAAAATTTCAAGATGTTTGCCGGCTACTGTATTTTGTATATTTTTGAGTATGTTCAAATTTTTCAGAACATAACTGGATTTTTGTCACAGGGACATCATTAATCAATCAATTTATATTATAAATGTCTCACAGAGACGAAACGAATGCTATTAAATCGGATGAATTTCATTACACAGATAAAGTATATTGCTAACAAAAACTCCAAAATCAATATAGATGTCTCATTAGCGACATCTGTGGTCATTTAAGGGGAATGACAAAGCTTTGGTGCCGGCCACGCTAAAGGATTGTTACAACTCATATGTGAAACGTGGCGTATAATTTAAATATATACAACTTCCAAAAATTAATAGACATGGTATTATATCATGGGTGGAAATGGCGAAAGTTACATTGTGTTGATTACTTAAGCCAGCCGTACGATAGGTCGTAAGCCCTATGTACACCCGAAAGACTTCTATACCTATTTCCCCATAAAAATACAGAATACAGTTTCGTCTCTGTGAGACATCTATAATATACATTGATTGTTATTTTGTACTTAAAATTACGCTTTTAATGCGTAACTTAACATACAAATCATCTAAGTATTGACTCTGAATTCGGGCCTTAGGCTCGTATCCCAGTGGTAACAAAAAAGGTTTTCGATAGATCGATTTTTTGTAATTGATTATTCTGCGTTGTAGATACATATGTGTTGCTTGTATTCATTAGTCCCAATTAGAAAACAGTATGATAGAGCTCTGCCACTTCAGTGAATCAACAACCTAATTGTTGAACAGCTAAGTTCCCTCTCCACCGGCCCGTCTCTAAAATCGTAACGGCATCACAAATCGTCATCAGAATTCGTAATGAAATCAAAAGGATCGAGATGTTCAACTGTTAATGCTCAAAGGGGTTGTTTTGTCTCTCGGATGCTTCGCAGAACCCTTCCCCGTTTGCGGAAGGATTCATCCCTTGAGAATTAAGCTAAATATTATCAAACTCGACAAAACAATAATAACAAACGAGGTAAGCGTTGTAAAAACGAAACTAGTCAAAAATATAAAATATGAAAATATCAGTAAAAAATGTATAATTTAGTTCGGCATCTTACAGACTAACAGAAAGCTTGTTAGATCCTGCAGAAGGCTCTTCAATACTAGTCTTTGCAATTGATAAAAGAGTACTGAAGGCAATCCGTGTTGCATTCTGCATCCCTTGTTCTAGGTCCCGAAAATGTATTACAAAACCAACAAATAATACAAGAAAAATCTTGCAGATATAATAATATTCAATATATTTCAAAACTGTCGGGCACTGCAGTGTAAAATGAATCATAATGGTACCAAACTTGATTTGAGATGTCAACAAATTTTTGTAGTAACCTCACGTTCTTTTCCGTAATATCATTATTTACATTGTTCAAAAATTCAATCTTATACAAACCTCTTAATTTGCAGTGGTTTATAATTAACTTAATTCTGCGTCTTGTAAAAAACTAATTATTTTTAATAAAAATGGCTACCAATTCACATATGCATATTATCTGGTTAGTTATTTGCTAAATGATGATGTTTGTGTCTGTGCAAATAGCAAGAATATATTAAAAATCTACTATCAGTATAGAATATTTACATTGTTTTTATCGTTTTGAGAATTTCTTAATATACATTAATTTCATACAACAAATCTCTAATTTGCAAATTGAAAGTTATTTGAAGAAAGTAGATACGAAAGAAACTATTTAACTGTATGCTAAGAAATGATGTCGACCGTGCAGATATTCAATACTTACAAAGTGACGTTTTTTAAAATTCTGGTAGGAGTGATCAAATAATGTTTAGAAATCATCCAAAATTTTAAGTCGACAAAATTAGCGATTTATATCGTTTCTGAAATAGCAGACTGTAATAAAAGAGAAGAGAAGATATTTCAAATAGCAGTAAAACATAATGATGCGAAAAGTATAATATTATCTTCAAATTCGAGAGTACAAACTCATCAATCGAATATTTTTTTCTTTTTATTCTAGAATCCGAACACTCTGGTAGCCCCAAAGTTAAAAACAGTATTAAATATGATTTTTATCGAGTATTTTCTGAAGATAAAATTAAAATATACTTAACATTTTGTACTAGAAGCACCACACGTATGGGTAAAAATCATTTTCATGCTAATGTAAACACGTAAAAGATAAATAAAAAAATATTAAAATAATAATAACTTACTTAGGTTACGTGGGTTTTGGCACATTCAGTACTTTGTATGAAAAATTCATATTTTTAATCTCTTATATACATGCATAAACATATTTTTTGTTTAGGCTTATGTTTTTAATATGTACATGCAATGAGATAATATTTTTGGCTATAAATTGAAATAGAAAAATAAAAATTCCCTTTGAAATAGATCCCACAATATTTGTGTGAATGGTACAAACTTATATAAAAATTAATTTATACGAGTGTATCTGATATTCAGCGGGGTGCAGTCAGATCTTTGAAATAAGCTGTACTCAACTAGAATTTCTACGAAATAAAATATGTATCTCGAAATGTTCCTATCAAAATTATTATCATATTATTCAGATTTAAATATTCATTTATTATACTATAACGAAATGGTACACAGAAGCAATTGCGCGCTGTAAGAATCCCTCGCCATATGTCGAAGACAATAACACTACGGAACGCTCCGCGGAGAGAGAATGATTGCTTTGACGTTTGACCGACGCGACTTATCCAGCGATAAAACCGACGGCAGTGTTACCAACGCGCAGGTTAATCGAAGCGACAGATATCGGGCGAAGTATTTATGTGCGAGAATCAAACAAAATATTCTAGCATGCGATAATAAAGTGTTTCACAGACGAGTGATTAATTGCGAAATAGAGTGAATTAAAGAATATTGCTTAAATTTAATGCATGTCCAGTGAAATCTTGAATTTTTTAAACAATGAATAAATCGATATCACCTGGCGCAAATTTGCACCTTGCGTGAGTTAGACCACACTCCAAATGGGCTGTACGGATGCTCATAAAGGAATTCATATCATTTATCTCACTCTGTGTGATGTGCGGTCAAATGCTTCCGTTTCAAGATTCTGGACACGATTGTGCCAAATAAAAGGGGAATTTATATTGTCCTCTTAACACATTCGTCCCGAGTGATTTTTTATGAAAATGTCGCCGGGGCCGCCGTGTGATTTGTGATTTCAGCGAAAATATGTGATTTTGACTACCTCAAGCGTTAAAACTTATGTTTGAGGCTTAAAGGGGACGAATTTCATTTTTTTGTGCTCATGCGTAATATATTATACTAATAAGTAAAGACGTGTCGGAAATGGAGTGGAATAGAAAAAGGAATAAAAGTGTGTCTGGTTGATTTGAGTAAAGTCCCAAAGAGAAACATTTAAAAAAAATTAATGACATTTTTATTGAATGGGGCGAGGGTACAATTAATTTGTTTTACGCAGGATCCTAAACTGTGACTTTGCAAAAATTTATTACGTTCGGTTAAAGGGAGTATATTGTATTAAGAACAGACACACACACATTGGGTTTTATATTATAACGGGTTCGCGTCAATAGGAGAGGAAACATTTATTTTATACACAAAGTCATCGGACACAAACTTAACTGAAACATTATTCTGTAATTCACACAAATCTTCACTCGAGAAGACTCCACTTGTCTCTGGAACACATTATTTACGCAGGTAGGTACTCTGGTACTTATTTGCTGTCTATCTAGATTTGCTCTGGTTCATTGGTTTCGCTATATCTATGACTTTTCCAAATGTTAAAATAAGACTGGCACTCGTGTCCGCTGTTGCGCAATATATAGAACATGTTTTCTATCAAATGTTCCGGTACATTTCTATGTACTTTAGTTCTTTCTATGTATTTTCTATTTATTGTAAAATATCCAGAGCGTTGGGAAATTCTCAAATACGTGTAGTTCTTTATGTTTCTATAGGCAGATATCAGATATGTACTCTATCTATCTAATCATCATATTTTAAGTGTAAATATTATTAAGTATAATAACTACATGAAGTATAATAACTACTATATACTACAATAAGTATAATAACTATATTTTACATTACAGGGATTTTTTAATGAATACGAATATTTTTTACAGGCTTCTCCAGTAAAATTTGTAGCGGAAAATAAGTTAGAAATAAGGCATTCAAAAATTTCATAGGCGATATGCGGATAGTAGGGATTTGATAGATAGATAGACAATTCACTATTTTTGTAGACATTGATAAGATACACGAGAATATAAAAAAACTATGTCATATTTATATTTAAACAACAAAAACTAAGCGTTTGTGCTATGAAAAATATAATTAACTAGTCACAAGTGGCGAGTACTTTCTGCTAGATTAAATAAGTTCTTCAAATTTACAATATATTGTTTAATTAATGCTTTTGAATTTATAATTTGAAATGGGAATTAATGTGTTGATATTCCATCAAAAATAAAGCAAACACAATTATAACAAAATCTTTATCAAACCGCATGAGAAGTCATCAATAAAATGTTCTTTAACATGAGCCAATTTCGTGGTAAAACAAAACTACACTCACTACTATAATATGTCGTGAAAACATACATGATTGGAACTGTGCCCAGAGATAGCAGAATGCAATTTGAAATTACTTTAAAAATTGATCTTTCGAACCTTTTTACTGTTCTCTTGGCACGACTGTACTAAAGTAAGATGCCCTTCTTCGATAACCAATACCTGCAATTTTTAAACGAAATTTCCAATTTTATTCATGTTATTTATTATCCTTAAATATCTATATACAACACGATAAATTTAACAATTTTTAATTTATTTAACTTTTATGGTAATTTAATGAAAAAACATTTATTAACATTTTATAGATTATTATTAATGATAATTATTCAATTGGATGGATGATAAACTATATTACCTCTATTTGAGTTTAACCCTAGAAGGCTATTGGCTATTGGTATATTGATTCAACAAACAAGTAATTCGTATATCAAAAAACACATAAAAACCAAGTTTTTACAATACTCCCTGTCCCATTTTCAGGTTTCGTGTCTACCATATGCGTCGGAATCTCCATACAACTTACCGATTTGTATGCAAAAACCATTAAAAATTTGAAAAATCCAAAATTATACTATAATTATTTTTTTTAACGAAAATTTGATAGATCTTCTTGATCGTCGCCGCGAGTCTACTTGCAAAGTTTCAGCTCGATTGGATCACGGTAAAAGAGTTAAAAATCGATCTAAAGTTTTTTCGTCAGACAAGCAGACGCCACGTGTTAAAAGAAAGGAAGTAAAAATGGCGGCACTTACCGACGTGACGCAACCGCCTCTTAAGACGTCCTGTCAGTGACTATATATGTAAGTTGACACGGAGAATCAACGCGATACTCTAAATAATTCGAAAGATAAAGCAACGAATGTTCGTCGTGTTAGTCGAAACTTCTAGTCTAGGGTTAATTATAATTTTATATTTTTTTACTTTAAGAGTTTCGAGAGTATCAGAATCTTTCAACGACAAGTGAAGTAATAATCTGACTACAAATTCAAATATAGATTTTTTACATTTGAGCCATTATTTAATATTGTTAAGTTAAACTTTTAAATTTAAAATGTTGTTGCGAACCTTGAGTGAAAAACTTACCTCCGCCATTTTGTCACGTGGCAACTCAAGCATTTATGTGAATAACGATATCTTTTAAGGATAACACCGTATTTTTCACATTTTTTCCGTAATTGAAAAAAGAAATAACAATTGTGAATGAGTTTGTGCATTTAATTGGCCACCTCAGTAGGTATAACAAAAAATTCTAGAAACATGCTGTCATTTGTCGATAATGATTTTATTATATATTTCGTATCGTAAATATTTGAAATACTTTGGTGAATCTCGAAACTGCAATAACAAATTCCACCATAAAGTTATGTAAATGGATTACTTCATAAAATGGATTACTTCATAAGAAGACTGTAGCTTTGAAAACGACAAAAGAAGAAGAAGCACCATTTTCACATTTATACGGCAATCATTTAACGCAAGTCTTGAATAAAAATGATTGTAAGGTCTGCAAAATGGATATCCTTTAATAGAAGCCATTCCCGGCGATGATAGAAACGTCCAAATGTTGATGGTCCCCTTGGAGGCTCCTAAATGGTCTTTGTCCCTTAAAAATCGTAGCAATTAATTCCAGAAATTGAATTATTAGACCCTAAGTTCAAACATTAGCCGGGCAAATGGAATTTTCCTCAGTAATAATTAATTTGAGCGAATTGAGGGAAATGATAGGAAAAAAGTATGAAAATTTGTCGGGAAATTTGCGCGGAGAGAGAGACATGAACCCAATTTGAAATTCCGCCGAATTCTTTGAGGAGATGTAGAAAGGTTTTCCCCGGGAAACATCTAAAAGAAAATATACTTATATATCAAAGGTTAGGTATATTGTTGATAATTCGAGAAAATTCCCAGCCCGAGGCGAAAAATGAGCAACCCCCGTTTAAAAATACGGCCTTTCAACCGATGCTTGGGGCGGAATCTCGACATTTAACTGGAATCAAAGAACAGGGCCAAGCCCGATTAATAGGTTAATTAAAGAAGATATATTCTCGATTCAAAGACGGTAATTCAGCCGAATGTCATTTAGGTATTGCGAGACGTTTAAATATAAAACGCTGTATTTGAATTTATAGAATTTCCTCCTTAACGCAAAGCCTTAAAAACACCCGCACGCAGTCTGATGTAAACTCACGTTAACGTAAGGAATTTGTGGTTTAAGGATTGACTGTGGTAACAGAAGGGCAGGAAGATGGACGTTTCAGTGATATTTTGCGAATCTCGTGGACAATTCACAGAATAAACAACTCTACTTTACAAAAAATAAATGCTGAGCAACGCCAATCTTCCTAGATCTAGGATTAACTGAGGCAATAAAGCAGAAAATGCATTAGATATGTGGTGTTGGCGGTGTATGCTGTGAAACCCGTGGACAGCTTACAGGAGAAGCCGACATAACCGGACAGAAGCCCGACTATATGACATCAATAACTTCTTCTCCTTCTTCTAGTGCCTCCTCGGTTATCGGACGGTGATGATTATAAAGGCTGGCAGCATCTCGAAATACTTGGACCGTGAATTTTTCGAACTGACCTTAAATTTTTCTTGGTTGCAATTTTGCCTTCGATTATGAAATGCTGGATAAAATGTGGCAAAAATATTTTAATTTCCGGGTTTCAATTGTTTTTAGGATTTATTTTTCCTTTCGCATCCAGAAGATTACATTGTCATTGTAACTCCATCAATCAAGCTTACTTTTAGAAGTCTATAGATCCACATCTCGATCCAAACCTGCTTCTACTAGCTTCAGCAGTGTCTCAGTGAGTGTCCACTATTGAATTCCATACAAAAGTATAGGGAAAACTTAGAATCGTATCATTCTCATTCGCAAGTGAAGGTCTAGACTAATAATACCCTTTTCGAATGTTCTTAGGTTTTCACGGCCACTCAGAATCTTCAAGTTTGTGTTTGCTGGGGTATTATGCCGTGTTATTACGACCTTTCGGGCCGACGTTTCGGATCCCATTGCAGGGTCCATCATCAGGACTGATGGTGGACCCTGCAATGGGATCCGAAACGTCGGCCCGAAAGGTCGTAATAACACGGCATAATACCCCAGCAAACACAAACTTGAAAATACCCTTTTCATTCGGAAAAATGAAACACTTTATATTCAATTTAATTTCCATAGAAGGTTCTCAGTTCTCGTTACTTGCTTTCTCGGTTGTTTGTTTAATCTATTCTTTCAAGTCTAATTCTACCTACGCATAATAGACCACCATTTTCCTTTTCGTTTTGATTCCTAATGCCTTAACAACGAAAGTCTTGAAAATGTTAATTGATTATTAATTTTTAATTGTTAATTATTCGAGAAAGAGAGAATTAATAAACGACAGTAACGGTATCAAGATGGTCTTGGCAAATTTGCGAGCAAACTTTAATTATCTTGAAAGCCAGTCAAACATACAGCGATACTCCGTCAATTCGCAAAAAATAAAATATT
Source organism: Agrypnia vestita (assembly GCA_016648135.1). Taxonomy (NCBI): domain Eukaryota; kingdom Metazoa; phylum Arthropoda; class Insecta; order Trichoptera; family Phryganeidae; genus Agrypnia; species Agrypnia vestita. The sequence goes on from JADDOH010007593.1 coordinate 25,920, forward strand.
CAGAAGGAAAGTCGGCAATTTAAAATTTGAGTACGCAATAAGGAAAATGAAGGTGGCCCACGACCCGGCGATAACTTAAACAAAAACAAATTGCCCAGTTAATATCCGCGCTCCGTGAGCAATTAGTATGGACGGACTAACAAATTCGCCAAATTGGATGTATTTATATAAAAAAAAATTAAGATGTGAAAGGGCTCCCTGAAAGCGAACTTTCAAAGGGCCAACATTCGGTGACAAATTCGATAGGCTGGCCATGTTATCAAAATGCCTGAAACCAGACTCCCAAAGGAGATGATGTACTCCCAGATATCCCGGAGCAAACGCTCGCGTAGGGGACAAAACAAACGCTTCCCTCCCGCGACTCCCTGAAAAAGTCAAAGCTAAGATCCCAAGAACTTGTGGAACCTAAATTGGATCTTTTAGCCACTGAAGACAAACAATTGAGAAGGGCAGTCTTTTTCAGCCGATAACAATGACCATCAACAATCTTTTGATATTATTTTACTGAGCAGAATGGATAATTACATTATATATGTATATATATATATATAATATATATATATATGAGTATAGATATAGATATATATATATATATATATAGATATAGATATATATAGATAGATAATATATTCTATATAGATAGATATATATAGATTATATATATATCTATATAATATATATAGATAAATATACATATGGCGTCTCATCCCATAAATACATAACCACCAATCTAGGTTACACACACACACACACAGCTAGACTTCAAGAGAGTTCTTCGTTCTCAAAATAAAAAAATAACCAACGCTCTGTTCGGACATATCAGTCTCTCAACTACCACCGGCGTAGGCCAGAGGCTTTATTATTGTAATTATATATAACTTGTAATTGTTTTATCAGTAAATAAATTAATCAAACATTCCACGACTTTGGAAAATTCCCGTTACATAACGGGTGGTGACCATAAAGCAACTTTCTCCTCATTCTTCGATCATCACAAATTGGTAACTACCGACGCTCACCTTAACCCCCAAATATATTTTTAATTTTTTATACTTAATTTTTTTATATATGAGTACAAGTATCTATTCTTACTTGTTTTACAACAGAAACGCCAATAGTAGAGTGTACATTCCATAAGGATGCCCTCCAAATACTCTGACCGACTGTGATTTATCACAACCAAATCCAATGTACTGCCGATTTGACTGTCGCTTCCATACTCAAGTCAAACAGTCTCGCATTCCAGCTAATCGCAGGACGGCGGTCACTAATATATTTCATTTATGCGTATTGTACAACAAATTATCAATGTGTTGTAAGTGCACCCTTATACACTTGGCTCGCACGGCAAACCCTACAGTTGACCATTGACTATGGTAGGTGGCACACTAAGTGGGTATGTCACCGCCGGAAAGGTACATTACGTATGTAAATAAATTATGTTAAAAAGGATTATATGTAATTATGTGTGATTTTTTTTTTGGATTAGATAATTGTGTTAAAAAGACCACTTCCATTTAAATAGACAATAAATTAAAATCTTGACATTGAAAAATAGGTTATCTCCGATTTCGCAAGATTTACAAATTACTGCATATACTTTCCTATATATTTTTTATTCTGTTTGAATAATATTACATTTACTTTTAGGTATACTTAACTGTAAAATAAAATACTGAATACTTCGATGTTCACTTAAGATAAAAATGAATGTGCTGTGGGCTATTGTGCCGTGTGTCGAATATCGCACCACGAACGACCGCTAAAGCAGTGGAAATTTATATACATGCAGATAACATCAACTTGATCGACTCAAAGCTTCAGTAGGCGATTTGGGCAGCGTTTCCGTGAAATTTGTAGACTTGGACACGGTATAGCCGGTTAGTACATCAATAACCGAACATGCTCGCAACACATTTCATAGGTTGTGTCATATCACTTCATTTCCGAACACATCAGTCATGCCGATGGTTTCTGAAATGTGACCAGAATCGACGGTCCGGTAGACATTGATATTTAGTTTGTATATTTACAGTTGTTTTGAATGTTTTAAATAAAGAATTGTTTTTAACAAGTTACCAAATGAAACTAAAGAAATTGAAATACATAAACCTTTTAAACACCGTATTACTAATTCTATAAAAATATCAGGTAGAAGGTATGCTGAAGAGGTGATCCGCCCTTGACCTCTAAATAGACAAAATCTGCTTTATTTAATTTCTAGTATACTCTTACCATCACGCCGTTTCCCCGTTGGGGTAGGCAGAGAGGATAGAGCGCCACACTCTTCTGTCCTGACATAAAACTCTCGCCTTATCCATATTAATGCATCTTTGCATACTATATTAGAGTATACTTACTAAGTTAGTTAGTTAGTAAGTATACTCTAATATAGTATTTATTTTTGTATCTACTTAAATTTTTTATTTTTTTGTATTTTATCATTTGTATTTTTTTTTTTTTTTAAAAAATAGAGATGCGAACACGGAATACGTGTCACATCAATATTCTTTCTATTTTCAAACTAAGCTAAACGCTTGTGCTATGAAAATAGGACTAACTTGCTAGTCTGGAGTGAGGTTCGAAACCGCGACCTTTGGATCACGAGGCGAGTGTCCTAACCACAAGACCGACAAGCTACTCGTATTTATTTTTGTATATACTTCAATTTTTATCTTAATTTTATATGTATATTATCTTTTCTTTTAGATTTATGTATTCTTATGATTGTATTTATTACTAAATTCTTTCTGCTTTCTTTTTTACGTTTATACTTCTTTATTATTGTTATTTGTTACTGTTAGATAACTATCAAATGAGAATAACTGCCACAGAACAGGTTTTACCTAGTATGGCAGTTATTAGTAACTTACATTAAAACAAATGTAAAATAAACAATAAATAATGGTTCAAAATTTAGTCGAAAATAAATTAAGTTTTTCTGGTTCGAAAAAATAATCGTACATTTCAGTTGAATGAATAAAAAAGATAAAAATATTCCTGGTGAAAAACCGACTGCAGTTTAGATCAGGCGGAGGATAACCGTTACACTAATCTCGCATACTCTTAAAAGTTTACAAATATCTTAAGCCCTTCATTAGTACAAAGGCAATTTATTTTTTAATTTAATTTTTTAATTAGATGTTAAGATGTGTACATTACATAAATAATAAAATTTACATTTTCCCTTAGAACAAGAGGGTATCATGCGACATTTTTATTAAACTGCGATACTGCGCATCAAAGTTTTGAATATTATTTTCTTTATTTCTTCGACGGAGTTTGGTTCATTCACACAAGTGGTAATTTTTTTACTAAAATGTTTTTATCATCACGGTTTCGTGGCAGCGGCAGACAAATAAAACACTCCTCATTTGTCTGTGCTGCACTTTATATTCGTCTTCTAGAATATTCGCCCGTCTGTGAAACACTGGCCTAGTTTATATCGCACTGAATCGCTTCTAGAACACTCCTCGTACGCAGGTACTTTAATCGCTGATCGACAATACTCGCACTGGATCGCCGCTCGCTTATGTCAAGATCAGAGTATTCCCGTTTTACGTAAGGTTTCGGATTTCTAGAAGTTTCTCGAACATAGCAGCGCTTTCCACCAATTTCCACTTTATTACAAAATGTCCAGGAACCGATTTCTAGTTCATTACAGAGTGTCGGGAAATCTTCAATCACGTGCTACTCTTTTCATTTCAAGCATCTCGTAACACAATTTGTGATTTCGGGCACGTCATTAACATACTCATATATGATGCTCATTATTTTTCTATACGGGTACAAATGATATCAAGGTAGTGTACACAATTATTGGATAAATTAATTATTAAATTAAAAAAGTAACCCATAAAAACCAAGTTTTTATTATACTCCCTTTCTTTGTAAAATATAACAACAATTAAAGACAAATTAAAACATATAACATACCACTAAACTTACAGTAATTTAATATATTTCTAAAATGTCAGATGTTTTGATAAGACACTTCATGCTTTGAAGATTAAATTCTAAAAACATTTGTCAGTCAATTTAGATTTTCGACATTCATAGTGAAGTACCTATTATGAATACCGACGGAGTAACTCAAATTTAGAAAATATTCCGCGACGTTATCGGGCCGCTATGCTAGTAATCAAACTTTTCTAATGATTCCAATTTGAAAAAACCAATAAAATTTCTAAAAATCCGAAATTATACTATAATTATTAATTTTTTTTATCAAAAATTTGATAGATCTTCTTGATCGTCGCCTCGAGTCTACTTGCCAAGTTTCAACTCGATTGGATCACGGGAAAAGGGTTAAAAATTGATCCAAAGTTTTTTCACCCGGCAAACCGGCAAGCAAGCGGACGCCACGAGTTAAAAGAAAGGAAAAAAGAAGAAGAAGAAGGAAAAAAGAATTAAAGTTTGTGAATTAAAGAATTATAAGTAAAATATAATTATAAATAAGGAATTAGAGTTAATGTCTCCCGCTTAATCCTTAAGAGGTAGCACTTGTCGGTAAAACAGGCAACCTTGAGCCAGATAGCAAAAAATCATAACAGTGTTGTTATTCAAATTCTCCGTCTCGATCCGGAGGCTGCTGGCCTTCGGAAGGGCCCGGAGACTGCCGAACTCACGTAAGGGGGTGTTTAATAACGCGTGAAGAATTTTTATTTATCGGAGGGTGGAGGAGAATATTGAATACCGATGAAGCAGCTGCAACAGCCCCTTCAAATCAATCTTCGAAGACGCGGCAAAATATCCCTTACGACAATTTCGCCGACGGTTGATATTCGATCGCGGGGGTGATATCGACGTTGGAGTATTTTTTTTTATCTTATCGTCCATGTAGACTGTTAAACGTAGTACAGAATTTGATGTCGAAAAAGTTGTTGGTGCGTGTCAAAAATAACACATCTTGAACACTTTCGCGTCTCCGAGGAATCGATGTGAGCACATTACCTCGATAAGGTACTTATTGACTTTCGGTGCCTAGAACTGTTATATATCACAGAGTGCGTACAGGTATAACTAAACTTTGGGTTTACTATTTCAAAGATGACAAAGAAAAACATGAAATTGCCTTTAACTTTGCGAATTTTATTATTACTATGGACATTTTTTTCCTACCAGTAATGAAACAAAGTTTTCTTTAAAATTCTTTCTCCCTCTCTGTTGGATTGTAACGCTGTCAATACAGACCTTACAAAAACATTAAGTCAAATATCATTATATTGATGGAAAACAAATTTTATATTTGAGAATTTGCATATGCGCGACGCATAGACAAGTTAGAAGCGATGATGATAATAATGATATCAGTATAATAAAATTAAAAAGAATAAGTTTATAAAGGGTGTCTTTTTAAAATAATTAACGATGTGTTGGAGTTATTACAAATGATTACTTGGAGAATACCTGGGCGATCTATAGCGAGAATACCTGGGAGACTCAGAAAATGTAACTCCAGTAACAATTCACCTATACATAGACTTCATTGCCTAGATAATCAACACAGTTCAGTTGATATATTAAATGCTCATACACTACACACATTAAAAAGCCAATTATACTCATATTTTGTTTTGTAGTTTTCATTTATATGTTGTATTTATCTTTTTACTCGTATTTGTGGTATTTTCCTTTTAAAATTTAAAAAAACATAATCTCCTACATATTGTATTTTCTTAGGACTTTTTGTGTACTAAGATAACTATGCTTATTTTTTTCTTCCTGATGTAAAAACCCAAATCAGGGGGTATATTACTGTATTAATAAATAAATAAATAATACCTTATAGGTATATTATTATTCACGATGAGGCATTCCGTAGTCACGGGTGGGACATTTTTCTAATAAATTGTCATAGATATCTATGTTAAAATTTTACAACATATATGCAATTTGTAATATTTATTTTTGAAGAAAGCAACTTATTCTATCTTCAATCAATAATTGAGCAACCGAATGTAAACCCTATTTTATTTTGTTCGGAGATGATACTGATACATTTTTCTGGTGGGACAAAAAAGTACATCCATCTTGATAAGAAATGTTTGTCAAAAATCTTTCGTTTATGTTCTGTTGCTCAATTATTGATTGCAGATAGAATAAGTTGCTTTCTTCAAAAAGAAATTATTATAAATTACATGTGTTGTCAAATATTAACACATTCGTATAGGTAATTTACAAGAAAAATATCCCACCTGTGACGATGGAATGCCTCCGATGTTGATTAAATTGGGTGAAAAACATAAACTATGTTCAATTTGATGGTCACCTTGTAGGTAGTTTCCTGCCTAAATTTTTCATTTGAAAATGACGCTGCACAAACACACTAACAGACGCGTACTAGCATTTTTTTTTATTAACTAAGCGATGTATCAACGAGAAGATATCTTGCGTTTGATAAAGTCCAAAAAGAAAAAGAAAGAATGAACAAGGAAAAATAAGTACTGACCCCTATCAAAAAAGAAAACTTGAGAATTTTTTTGAGGGGAAAAAAGCACGAAATAATTTCCCTAAATTTTAAGGGAAATAAAGGGATGATGAAGGAGGCGTACTTCTTAGTAGAACGGAAAGGTCTAAAGAGTGGTTCAAATGTAGCAAAAAATCTGTAATCAGAGAAAATGACAAATTAAAAATTGCCGTTTGATCTTTGCTAACCAGTACTGGAAAATTAATAAGAAGATGAAGAATCACTAGAATATGACAGAATCGATGTTATTAGGGCTTTATAAATTACACCCAATTATTCTTTTTACCAATTCCTGACAAGGTTTGCAAATAATCTTTACTCATATGAGTAAAACGCGCCATTAAATTTAATTTCTGAATAAAATCGCGTTCAAAACATTATTTGAAATATTTTGTGATGTGAAATATTACCGAGAATTACACGATTTATTTACTCATAGAAAAAATATTCTTCGTATTATGTTACATATTTGAATTTCACACTGATTAAATTTCTAATATTTATATATTTCGTATTCCCTTTTCATTTTGTGTCCATAAATTTATTTTAATTTTGAAATCTTGTACAGCATACATACTCGCATATCGCATCCCTTAGAATACAGCAAGCCTTTATTTAATGATCTAATTATTACTTAGGAACAGTGAAGTGGACATTTTTCTCTATGCCCCATGGAAACCATATTTTCAATGGAACCGCTTGTACGTTACTCCAAGCACTAAACAGTATAATTTTCTACTGTTGTATTTTGCGATAACTTTGTGGTTATTCATTATGAATGTAATTAAACTAGTTAACTTTGTTTACACCACTAAAATTTATTTGGTAAAACCAACCGGTTTCGGAAACGACGTTCCTTCATCAGGGTATACTTGATACGGTATTAAGTATCTAGTATTAATACTTAGTATTAAGTATACCCTGATGAAAGAACGTCGTTTCCGAAACCGGTTGGTTTTACCAAATAAATTTTAGCGGTGTAAACAAAGTTAACTAGTTTAATTATAGTATATTTTTTGATTCCTACATACACATGTTCTATACGACATCAGTACACAACACATTCTTGAAGTACCATGACCAAAAAATCGACCTATAAGGCTACTTTAATCTACGGAGGGATCTGCAGAGAACACGTTGAAGCATGACTTTAAGGTAAATATAAATTTTGAAAAAAATATTGTCACGCTTCAATGCACATAAGAAGTAATTTAAATTACCACATTATTTCCATAGAAACGTCAAACATTTTTTTAAATTAATTTTATTCAAATATATTTAAGTTACATTGTTTATTTCTATATTATTTGAGTAAATTAATAATTCTTCAATGTAAAAGCCCCAAGGGCGTATAAATAAATATGTATAATATGTAACACACATATTTTGCACCCATCTTAGGACGGGTTTTAAATACGGAACATTTAAAATATTAACTTTAATATTGTTACGCTACTCTGGCTGGGGAGGAATTTTATATCCATTACAAAATGTAATTAAAAATGTATTAATTATGATAAACAAGGGGTCTTAGAACTATCGACAATGTGTTGATTTACGTTATTCTATGCATACTCATAAATTGGAATGCGATGGTATGTAAATACGTAAATGCCTGCATTAATAAAAGGGTGGGAAAACGCAATTAACTTATTTTTTCCGAGAGCCATTTTTCAAATGTCAAATGAAAATACGGGGATATTATACCTGGCGTTCATAATATATGCAACATGTCCATGTTTTGCGCTCACAGACACGGCTCGCGAACAATTACCCGCGTAATGAATATTTCATTACTGCAACAGCAAATGTGCACCAACGTAACAATAGTCGGCGACTATTACCTCACAGGAAAATGTTGAAAGGGCATGCCTTGTAATAGTTATTAACAGGTTCGGTGAAGTGGTTAATTTATCACCTCCACAGGCGACCACACTGTTCAAATAAGGTGCTTAAAGATCACTTGTGGGGTATAAAAGCAAAGACAAAAAGAATTTAACGCAGTCGAGGATTAATAATTTATAACGTGCTGATTTCGAGATTTTATGTAAAACCATATATGTTTAAAATACTAATTGATAAGAACTACGCCTCCGCCTCCGCTCCCAAGCCCGGGTAAAGAGAGAGGGATTCCCACCCAAATCTCCGCTCCTTTCCCTCATCTCTTAATACATCCCTTATACCATTTTTCCCACACACAATAATTATTTTAATCACGATACTTCCAACTCTTTACCTAATTGGCACGCAACACTCTGCAGTACTCCGGTCCTCTTACCCCGGTGTGCCATCTGGTGTACCAGGGTAAGACAGAGAGTCTGTTGGCATGCAACAACTTACTCACTTGAAAAAAATCATCACACAGCTTCGCCCTCTATCTAATATCATAAACTGCCTAAGCGTGTACTACAAGGTGAGTAAGGTAAAAGTAAGGTTGGCGGACAAAAGAAGCGTTTCAAGGATTGCCTACGGGAGTCCTTGACACAGAGCAACATCCCCAGTAATGGTGACAGCTGGCGCTTGTGGCGAATATCCCTTCGTCAAAGGAACCAACAGAGACATTTTAAGGGTCTTGGTAGATGTTGAGGATTCTCAATTGCACGGCAAACTCTGACTAAAATGAATCAACAATGTGTGTGGAGAGATCTGAAGACACTCTACGTTATTTTCTCCAAAGAGCCAAGGACAGAGACACAGTACATCATACGAAGGCTCTTAATAGGCCATTAAGCCATAAAGTAATAGAACTAATAGGTAGATGTTAAGTTTCCTACAGTTTGTTCTTCTCGTTCGATACTATTAATAAATATTTTCATTATTTTGCATACTTTATAATTCTTATCTCTTTCCATTCAACTGCACGACTTAGTATTTTTACAATATGTATTTTTTAAGTTTAGTACATATTTTATTTTGATATTATTTTGTCAAGTCATTAATGTGTCAGATCCTCGTACACTGTAAGTTATAACTTTGTTAAGTCTTCTCAGTATTGAAAGTTAAAACTTCCCCAGTCACGTGTAGAGTACAGAATGTGCCCTGGATTTCGCAAGGGTTTATCTTTCTGTGTTCCGTCAAAGATAAGAAACTTTTCACACGACGTCAAACGACGGTGAATGCCGTAAAATCCTGATAAAGGTATGGGATCCTATCTTCTCTGTGTATTCCGATGGAGACAAGGTACGATTTATTCAACGTATTTAATTTATTCAAAAACAATAGATAATTTACTTTAAAAAATTTAATAAAGCAATTTATATAAAAATTTTCGTGCACGTTTCAATGTATCGAGAGACTTCTTATGAGAGACTTCATATGAGAGACTTATATGAGAGACTTCTTTTAGTTTTATTTTCTGTGGTCTATTGCCAGTTGTTAGGCGGCATCCCACTTCAATGACTACCTTAACGTGTCTTCTTCATTTTTCTCGATCTTGTGCCTCATGTAAGGATAGATGATGATATAGAGTGAAAATGCTGTAATTTATTTTAAATTTCATTAAATTAAACCATTTACCACAAATACGTTCAGTTAATTAGTCACTGCTACAGTTTCTAGAGAAGCAGTCCCTAATAAATATTATTAATAACACGGATGCACAGGCTTGACAACAAGATTTCGAATCTCGTTGACATTTTTCGTTGTAGGTACGTGCATATAGCTGAATTAAAGAAATATTTATAAGACATTTAAGAATAAATTAAATACTATGTTTTAAACCACTTTATCAAATAATATCAGATAAAGTGGTTTTAAACATAGTATTTAATTTATGTCAAGCCATAAAGTGTTTTCTTGCTTTGAAAAAAAAAAAAAAGAAATATTTATAGTTGAAATATGTTTAAATTCAAAAAAATACACTTGTTTTGTAAGTGTTAAAGTCAACAATGGCATTGATAATAAATAAACACAGTAGAAATAAAATGTTAAGGTACGTGATAATCTTCGTTAGTATTCCTCCAAGTATTTTTGGGAATATTTATAAATTCTAAGTTGTTCGTTAATAATTATAATTCTTTATGCGGGGAATTATTTAAAAATAAGTGTAAAATCTCACGTCAAATTTTATCAACGTTTTTTAACTATAGCCACCCACAACGTTTAAATAAAGGGAACAAACAAATAATTTAATTGTGTTAACAGTGTCATTGTATTTTTTGACGAAACCATTCGAAATATGTATTTCGCTCTCGGGCGGGTTTTAAGCACTGATATTATATAAATCTCAAGTAATATGGAACAGACAAAAGGGTACTTAACAGCATTAGAAATTATATTACTCGTAACATCACGTAATATGCATATATAGCGAGTTTCATTACATTTAAGTATAATTCCGATTCCCTTTATTTAAACTTTGTACATAACCCAGACTTTGTATATTTATATTTTACGCTTTTGCTCAGGACTTAAGTGAAATTTCACACAACGGACACATTCATACCGCAAAATGACTAGAACAAAGGAATAGAACAAAAAGACATATGCTGAAACGTGTAAATGTTTAACAAAATGTGTTATTTTGATAAATTATTTCGACTAAAATAATCAATTTTAAGATGCATGCCGATAGCTAAAAGCAAAAAAAAATATATTGGTTAACACTTTTCTTACCTAGTTTTGGGTATTTTTACCAGGACCCGTTAAAGCAACACATGGTAGATGGCTGCAAGTCAAATGTAAGTGCAACCCAGGACGGAGACTTTTGAGGTGTATTATCTGATTAAAGCAACTAAGCTAATCTTGTAACGTTGATCAAATAAGTAAAAGGGAAATTCAAAAGGAATTATTATTACCAATTTCTATATTGCCTTACCATATTTTCTTTTTTTACTTAAACAATATCCTTTGTATTCAATATTTTACTTTTAGATATAAATTGAGTGATTTTTCACAAGAAGGAGGATATCATCCCTATCTTTATTATTTAATATATACTATTTAATGTGTTTAATTATCAATAAATATTCCAATTTTGCTAATCATTTTTGGAAATGGATCTTTCTTTTGATATTAATAAGTTGGATAAATTGATTATGAGTGGAAAATGTTCAAGCTATCATGAGCTATTAATAGTTAGGGAGATATGCGATCAAAATTTGCATTTTTTTTTTCAATATATCTGATTTATTTATTTTAAACATTGGACTATCATTACAGTAACTTATATCGATTACGAAAAATTCATTCGATTCAATACATGTTAAATAAAATGATAAAAACCCTGAAATTTTTCCAATTGGAATTCGAAGCTTTTTATTTTTTTATTTGACTTGTATTAAAGGGAATGAACATTTCATATTCGATATAAGTTATTGTAATGATAGTCCAACGTTTTACAAAAAATAAGTCTGATATATTGAAAAAATAATGCAAACTTTGATGTCGCATATCTCCATAACTATCGATATTAGGTCATAATAGCTTGAACATTTTCGACTCATAATCAAGGCAAGAATATAGTTCTGCGAGGTTATTAATGTTTTCCAAATAACCCTGTATATAAAATGCTTTGTTTATGACATAATTAAAGTGGCCTCCAAAAGTGAGCTTTATTCATTAACGGAAGCCATTAGAGGTCTTCTTTTAATTCTGTCATAAAAAATTTTTCAACGGGACGATATAAAATAGCCTGTGTCCGGTGCAAAGTGGAGTAAGATTGTGAAGTTAAATAAACAGGGAATAACGTGTTTGGTTTTCATTTGAAGGAATATATATTCAGTGTTCCCCCACATGCAGGTTTAATCTGCGGGTCGTGTTGGTTTAGCGGCTCTACCCCGGTCCTGCCGCGCGCCACAGTTCCGTCCATCCAGCGCCCGACAGGGCAGGTCCAATCAATACTCCCGAATCTCGAAACACGAAATAAATCAGATATTGTTGAAAATAATATTCGGCCCATTTAATTTAATCATTCGCGTGTAATAAGCAGTGTTAGCAATGTCAGCAAATCGAAAGTGATGGTATTCGAGAGAGACGAAAGAGTGACTAAGGCCCGGTTGTTTTAAGTTCGATCGAAGTAAGCGGTCGATTAAAGCATAGATTTTTACGAAAACGGATCGTCTGATTGGTGGAGAACGTAAAAATCTATGCTTTAAAAGAACGCTTACTTTAATCCAACTTGAAACAACCGGCCCTAAGTGTGATGTAATTGTAAACAATGAATGCTTAGAACAAGTGAACGAGTTTGTGTATTTGAGAAGTATGTTTAGTAGAGACGGCAAGGCTGAGAATGATATCGAAAGGAGAGTGACTGCGGGAAACAAAGTTAATGGTGCTCTAAATGCAATTATGGCCAATAAGAATCTGTCAAAGGAAGCAAGACTAGCGGTACATAATGGCGTTCTAGTGCCAACCCTAATGTATGGAAGTGAAGCCTGGAATTGGCAAAAGAGGAATGAAAGTAGACTGAATGCGGTAGAAATGCGGTCACTAAGACGCTTGTGTGCAAAATTTTTGGTCGACAGAGTAAAGAATGAACGAATTAGACGTGAATACAATGCTGGCTGTAGTGTGGTAGATAAAATAAAGAAAGGAGTGCTGAGATGGTTTGGTCATGTGAAACGTATGAACGAGGAAAGGATGGTTAACAAAATATATGAAGCGAGTGTTGAAGGCAACAGAAATAGAGGGCGTCCGCGAAAGACCTGGCATGATCAGATACAACAAGTGTTTGAGGATGGCCCTGTTAAAAGCCGCAACAACCGTATAACTTGTATGAGAAGATGTATGAATGTGGCCGAAGCAAAAGGGATGTGCCAAGATAGAAGAGTGTGGCGTTCAATCCTCTCTGCCTACCCCTGCGGGGAAACGGCGTGGTGGTTAGTTAGTTAGTTAGTTAGCGTGTAATAAGAGCAGCTTAAAAATATAATAAAATTGATGTAACATCGTACACCCTTTGCAGCGTTACATTTGTCGAACCTGTTATTGAAATAAGCCAAAGTAAACTTGTCACTTGTCAAAGAGGTGAACTAAATCCCCACTTTTAGGATTCGCGTATATTTAAGACACACTTGTACTGCAGTTAAAGTTTTTATTCTGGCATAATTTAATCCCCTAATAAACGAAACAATTTATAATTTTTTCAAAGAGATGAACGAAATACCCTCTTTAGGGATTAGATCACAAACAGTAAGCTAAAGAATGTCCCCCTCGCGTACATTTAAGACACATACCTTAAGTTTTTTTTCTGGCATAATTAAATCCTCTGGTAAAAATAACGAATTTTTTACAATAGACTTTTTTAGATTCTTGAAAGTTTTGCTTTTTCAAGAAAAAACGTATATTTGTTATATTTATACTAAAGACATTATACTTTTTAAGAGTATTTAGTTTAATCATTTCAAGATTTAAAAATTTACAACATCGTAGTATTTTTTTTAAGTCAAGCGTTTTGGCACCAGCTGTGAAACCAGACTGTGTGCCAAGAAATTTACGTCAGATCATGTCAACATTTTCTGGCAGACTGTGAAAAGAACAAATCTTTTTCAGACCTCGCATTTTTCGGCCACATTCAGGGTATAACTGTGCCAAAACAGCCTAGATACGGAGTGAGATGACGATATTTTCCTCAGGGTCCTAGAGTGCAAATGAGCAAAATAAGCAATAGAATCAAAATAATTTTCATATTCGAGGCTGGATCAAAAAATACGCGGAATTTAGAATTTTTGAGGCTGCGTAATTTGAGTTGTCATGAAAAAATTTTGTGTTGGTATACTTGTCCCTGGTATATCTTATCTTTGATAGTATTGTTGGCGATCGAAAATATAACACGTATTTTGGTGTGCTGGGCGATTTTTAACGTACAGAAAATTACCAAAAACATCGCTGTTATGATAATGACTCGGCGTCCGTATTTGACATTGCAGACGAAGTTTGTCATCCCCTGTATGCACAGCCTTTAATAAAACTATCATGAAATCTCCCTCGCACCTTCAAACGCTACACAAAGTTTCCACTAAGCGAACGAAGCGAGACCTACCCAGAGTACCAGAATGTAAAGTCGCAAGTTTGTCAAACGAACAAACCTCGCGAAATTGCAAAGTCGGGCGACAGCTTAACCAGTGTTTGAGTCAAACAACAGTGAGATAGTCGATTAATTTTGAACCTGATCGTAGTGAACTGCGACTAAAGTACCTGACTTACTGGCGGGAATTTACGCCATCTTGTCAAAACAGAATTGTAACAAAGAAATAAGATGAATCAATAAGAATAAACTACATATTTGACAATCGTTGAACACCATTTAGCACACGTCCCGTTCAGATTACGATTTACACGCCACGGCGTCCCGAAGTACACTGAACCCGCCAATTCGTGTAGTGTAGTGGGATAGAGAGTAGAAGATGCAATCTAAAGAAAACTAAGTAGAATTCTCCCTGAGACGTAGGCGTTTAAAATCTGAATCATTTTCTTGATTCAGATTTGTGTATATCAAACGCACTTTCTTATTTCATTTTTCACGTCATAAATGTTTTCCACTCTTCTCAATATAAGAAGATAGGTATAATGAAGATTCTTATAGCAACACTCGAAAAAATACAAGACTCACCTATTTATGTATGCTTAAGTTCCTATAATATTTGTCCAGAAATCTATCGAATGTCAATATTTCTCTATTATTGATGGATTTGGCGTTAACATTGTAAAGATTATTCATTGTGATCATTAAATTAGATGGAAAACGATGCTATTTCTACCTGAGTTGAATTATAATTTTCATAATTTACTACTCGAGTTTCGAAAGTAACAGAATCTCTCTTGCTCAAGTATTATCGTCAAAATTTCTATCACTATAGCGGAAATATTGCCTTTATTTTAATACTTGAATAATTTGGATGAAGAAATTAGTGAATGTGTGTGAAATAAACTGATTTACACCGACCTTTTAAATTATATTGGTATTTATTTTATATAATATCACGTCACAATTGACGAGATGTACAATTTTATATAACAGAGGTGAATTCATAATTAATGTGATACCATAAACGAATTTGAATAACCTCTAATTATTGTAAGAAAAAATCTTTCGGTTTAACTAAGAATGCACTATTTTAATCACCAATTTGTTCCGACAGATACATAAAAGCCTGTCAGTTTTAATGGATACGAATCCATTATCCATCCAGCGACATTTTAAAATATGTATGTACCTACTCCGAATGATTTGTGTTCGAGCTTTTCCTTTATTCCCAATACGCTAAATTAAGCATAGCCACAACAAAACTCTCGTTGCAAATGCACTTGAAATTGAGCTGATCAAAAGAAATGTTTGTTTTGTTCAAACTGAACAATGAGTTGAACCCGTGACCCTTGATCAGAAGTCGAGAGCCCTCGTTTGCCTAGAAGCGTACGAACTGCAATGATCGTAATGATCTTTCTTCCAGCGACTAGTAAATTTTACAAAAGCTATTGTGTACGTTTGGAAAAGCAGGCAGGGTAAACCGAATATTTAAGGTATAAGAAAATTTTTTTTTTTGTTTGCGTTAAGGTTATGCCAGTTTTAAATCAGCATTATCGGCCATCTACTTATCGACTTATGGATAAAAGTGCCCACTTTTATTAGTACATTTTTATTTGCCGCAATTTGAGAATTTCGTAAGGACAGCGGTCTATAGGTATATTAGAAAAAATTTGAAATGCCTAGAAACCAGTAAAATACACAAGAAATTTCAAGAAAAAAACATTCTATATATAATTGCGCTCCAGTTAAATTAATGTACAGTGAATTTTAAATAAATCGACCTGAGACAAGTAAATTTTGAATCCCGTCGCCGCGAACCCGTGACATTATTAATTAAGAAATTGTTAATATTGTCATCATTAATTAGCCTGTTCAAAAACATAATTCTTTAAAACTTATTCCTAAATACACTTTCAGCGAAGTTAGGAGTTAGTATGATGTAGTCCTCGGCAATAGCATTAAACAAATTTAATTAAATGAGGTAAATAGTAATTCAGTGTAAAATTTACATCTCCGTGTTTATTTTCAGTGGATTTATTACTTTTGTTTAATTTTCTTTAAACCGTTCAGTAATTGTTTTTACGATAAACAAACACCCAATTTCCTCTCCCCCAATTGAACTCCGCATCAGTAATCTATCGAGTTATTATTCCTAAAAAAGGGTTTAAGTGTTTTCAATCAGTAAGCTACAACGTATAAGAAAGTTATACACCTTTTTACGAGATGAACCAATTTCTCCAGAAGTCAATCTAGGGTAATCTAGTAAGTAAGATTGTTTCTGCCGCGAAAATCACGTGTCTTTTCGTAAAACATTTAATTTCAACGACACATAAAAAAACGCTAATGAGATTTTTAATCACATTTTCACGTCACACTAATCCAGCCGATTGACACTTTCCGTACGTTTCGGAGAACGCTCCAAGGGCGCAAGTATGGAATCTTACAGAGCATTTTAGTGAAAACGTGTTATTTTTTACTGAAACGCCGCGGATCCGATAATTTGAACGTATCAAACGTCAAAGATAAAGCGGATGGGGCACTTTAACCAACGAGTTTTCGATATTCGAGGGATCAAATATGTTGATTCAACGCTATCATGTTTGATGAAGGTCGGAATTGGTTTCGGTAAGAAAAATTCTAAAATATATTTGATAGACCAATGTTTTTCAAATAAGACAGTTTGGCTTCGCGGTTAAGGCGTATCTGCATACGCACGTAAAATAAATGAGTAAGGTCGTGGGTAAATTCGCAAGAAAAAAAAACAAAATGTAAACAAAATCAATATATTTTTTAAATATGTAAAGGCATGCGATTTCTCTGGGGGAGGATAAGATATTTATATCAAAAGCGATCATAATTTGTAGTAGTAATATACCTGAACTAAGATGTGAGCTTAAACGGGTAGGAGAGAAATATTAACTTGAAAGCTCATTTATTTGACAAAAGTAGCCCCCTGTTGACAAGGTTCAGCTCCACAATGATGGAGGGCAGAAGTGTGACATTCCACCTCTGCGTGTACTGCTCTGGAAATATGGATTAAGGGAATAAGTATGATCGATGACATCTCTTGTATTTAAGAATAATATTCTTATAGCTACTCTCTATCAATTCTCTTTATTCATATAATAATTCATGGTAAGGCGACGTTTGCCTTTTTCATTATTTGGTTTGTACGTTCCGGCGCGATTTTTATTTCGGTCGTTTTTTCCAATTTTTCTTGTATGACTCTTAGGGCCGGTTGTTTCAAGTTGGATTAAAGTAAAATTTCGCTTAAAGCATTTTTGCGTTCTCCACCAATCAACCGATCCATTATTTCCATAAAAATCTATGCTTTAAACGAACTTTTATTTTAATCCAAATTGAAACAACCGGGCCTTTATGTTGAGTCTCAATATGGGTATTCTATTTTTATTTTTTGTCCTTTTTGCGTACCTATAATTTTTCCAGTATTCCTAATTTCTGATCATTATACATTTCCATCCAATTCTCAGTTACTTTTTTCATAGTTTTCATGTTTATTTTTAGTATACAGATTATCAACTGTACGATATTAAAACAAATAGGAGAATTATAATGACAAAACACACTAGAATACATAATAATTATACGTTATAAATTAAGAAGTTTACAAGACACAAAATATAATTATCGCACAAGTGAAGAGTGTGATCTAAGATAAATTAGGTCTACCACGTGACACGCGATAGTCCTTAGCGTAAGCGTGTACTGCGTATCCGTGGTAAGCATGCTTTAAAAGTTCGAACGAACGCTTACTATGTATATTGAAAATAAGCTTAAAAATTATAATGATTCCAATGTTATAAAGAATACATCCAAGTTATTATAAATATGGTTCAATAATTGGTTTACTATTTGTATTCGTGTTATTTTTACTACTTCTATTATTATGCTTCCAAAATATTTACTTTATTTATACTAGTATTCACGAACTTTTGAATATTAAAACAATTGCCATGAAAGATCTGTAGTTTTTTAAAATTATTGTCTGAGTTTTATTAAACTTTATTTTAAGAAACTATCATTGGAAAATTTATTTGAATACATATAATTAATGAAAAATTTAATTAATAAATATGAATACATATAATTAATAAATAATAAATAGGTAAGAATACTTCAGAAATATTTGTCATTTCAACCAAAATTATTCAAATTTCCATAGAAAGTCGAATATCATATTGAATCATAAAAATAATAAATTGAACGTACATTTTCATGATAAGGGATGCACAAGAATACATCGGCTTGTGATCCGTATTTAAATATTTCCTCGATTGAAGGATGTTATCCCAGGTTTATGTCATATTTTTATGATCGTTTCCTGGATGGCGTGCATTACTTTGCAGAACAAAATCACGAATCTATGTATACCGATCACAATATTGGAAAAGTGATACCAAACGAAATATAAACTACGTAATTTTTTATTTTAAATTAAACCCTTACATATACTGCCTAAAAGAAATTTGTTAGAAATTTTAAAATGAAATTATTAGAATTTTTTATTTCTATTTTACAGCTGCAGTATATAATATACAGGATGTTTAATATCTAGTCCCCAATATTTCAGCAAATTACACATTTTAAGAATATGGGTTGAGGTATCAATAGTACCTATGCATTTTTTTAAATTTCTGCTTTATGTATTGCAAAGCGCTGTCATCACTACATTGTCCAGCGTCAATGAGTTGACAGCACTGATTCTAAAGCATTTCAAACGACTTTCGTGATAAAATTATTAATAGTATTTATGGGTTTACTCACATATTTAAAGTTATTTTTAATACAAAACTAGAATTATACGTAAATATTCATCATAGACCAGTGTTTTAAAAAAATTGCAAGATGCTAATTATACTCTAAGCTGGACGGCCATTATTTAGGAGACACTCTCACTTCTCTACTTTAGTGAGATAACATATAGGCCCGAATACAGAGTCAATAC
The DNA here is from genome assembly GCA_016648135.1 of Agrypnia vestita. Taxonomy (NCBI): domain Eukaryota; kingdom Metazoa; phylum Arthropoda; class Insecta; order Trichoptera; family Phryganeidae; genus Agrypnia; species Agrypnia vestita. The sequence continues at coordinate 45,318 of JADDOH010007593.1, forward strand.
TTAAATGATTTAAAGATTAAAGTACTCTTTAAAAGTGTAATTTGCACTGCAAATTATGCTTTTAAAGCGTGCTTTAACCATTAAATCATAAAGTATTGGCTCTGTATTCAGGCCGTAGTCCCCGGTCAATATTTATGTATAAGATTCTTAAAAAATCATTGATTCATTTAAAGACAATTGACAAAATGTTAAGTATAGGATACATAAACAAGCCCTAAGAGGAAACTATGATACTGGATAGGATAAAGTATCTTTAATTAAAAATTTTAAAAATACACAAATGTCTACATATATATAGAAAAATATCGTTGCTTTGATCCATTACGTGAACACGTACATAAAATAAACTTGTACATATACGTACCTGATTACATACAGGCGGGCACTAGGAGTAAGACTTAATACAATTTTTAAGGGTTGGATTCTGGGGGATAAAAAACTTACCCCTGAAGAAGGTATAAAGAGAAACACATCCAGCTAATGTAACCTTTCAGAGATGCCTTACAGCCTGTAACATTATACGGAGCGGGCGATGGGGGAGGGAGGGGGAGGTGGCGGGCCAGCCGGGGGTAGTAAGAGAAAAACATTTCACCCCCGCCCTTAGGAAAATGGGTTTTCAATCCGCGATCCCGCTCGTAGAGTGGCAGGTAATAAATACAAACTGAAATGGGACATTTGTGAGCCGATTTGTAAGAAAGCACTAAGCGGCACGGCGAGATTAGCGGGGACATTTGTGTACCAGTAAATGAACAAGCACGGGCCGTTTGTTGTGGGAGACGAAAATTCAATTCTACGTCGAAAGTTAATATAATGAATATCGAAGGAGAAGAAGTTTATTTATTTGTTTTATTTCTACGGTTAACACCTATTACAATAAAATAAAAATCTTCTACATAACAGTGTACATTATATATGTAAATAAATATCAGCATGCATGATCATTTACAAATGTATACATATCCATACATACGGCATTAATAAAACAGTATCTTTTAAATAATTGTTGTATTGTTGTTTTTTGTTTGCAAGAATAATGCGTATGTACAATGTGCCTTAAATAGACGCGAGGGGGACATTCTTCTGCTCTGATCCAATCCCCCCTCAGTAAAACGGAGTTTTGTTCATCTCTTTACAATGTAATACTCTGACACAATGTTTAATAAAACATACAAGTACATGTATACCAAATTAAGTAAAGATAATTATAAAATGTTTATCAGCATGATCAAAGACATGTATTCATATATGTATTAACAAAGTTTAATAAAATAATTAATATAAATTAACTTTGTTTAAACCACTTATTTATTGAAAAAAATCAACATGTTTCAAAGCCAATAGCTTCTTCATCAGGAAAAAAAAAGAATGAATAATGAATTCCATCTTACAGAGCAGAAGAATGTCCCCCTCGCTTCTTTTTTTTTTTTTTTCCTGATGAAGAAGCCATTGGCTTTGAAACATGTTGATTTTTTTCAATAAATAAGTGGTTTAAACAAAGTTAATTTATATTAATTATAATTACGTTACCACAAAACAAATTTGCAACATTTGAAGAAGAAATTTAATAAAATAAATTAACGGTAAAATATTCGTTAAGGAGCCATCGGTAACTAGTTTAGTTAACCCTGAGAATATCTGCAATTTGTGCATACTCATTTCCTAGGATGGAAAGTCTGTTGATCGTGGAGTATTTTTGGTGAAAAGTGTTGCTTTTGTTGCAGTGAAAAAATGCTTGTGAACGGTTATTTCTGGCCGGTATGCGAAAAGATATGGATAGAAGACGGTGTATAAGTTAATATAAGAAATAAGCGAATATAACAATTCTTCTTCTTCTTCATCTTTATTTAGGCCTGTTGACGTGTTGTGGCGGCTACATTGTCCTCTTGCGAGTTGGACAGTCAGCTGTCCCTCTATCTTTTGAGTGGTCATCTCGGAGGTCTGTTTCTCTGAAGTACTTGATCTCTCGCTACCTTTGCGTCTCTGGACCACTTCTATTCTGCTAACACAATCATTCCAGAATCTTTTTCCATATCGTCCTCATCTTACAATGTCCTCGACTTAGCATATTCTTCGGATCTCCGTGTGGCGAATCCGATCTCGGAGAGTTTTGCCGGCGATATTTCTTAATATTTTCATCTCGCTGGGTCGTTGGAGGTTTTTGGTTCGGACGTTGTCGGCTCTGGACTCGATACTGTAGGTAAGTCATGTTGGGGCGGACACACAGTTGTACCCTTGAAATAATACAATGATGATAGTAGGCACGTGCATTCACCACATTGAAGCATGAGTTGTAGAGTTTGACTATTTTGGAGAAAAAGACAAACTAAATATTTATCTGATACGATGAATTAAGCCGAATAATATGATAATATACTTTTATAATCAGTTACTAGCTGTTACCCGTCGAAAATGAAGTACTTGTATGTGTCGGTTCCTAAAGAATAAGGGTTAATAATAATTGGGTAAGACCTGTCAGTGTAGATTTGTATAGAAAATATTTCGTGGGTAGAGGGGGAGGGTTAAAAAAATTTGTTGGTCTTGTGGTCAGGACTCTCGCCTTGTGATCCAAAGGTCGCGGGTTCGAACTTCACTCCAGACCAGCAAGAAAGTACTATTTTAATAGCACAAGCCTTTAGCCTAGTATAAAAATAGTAAGAATATGGATGTGACACGTATTCCGTAAAGTTACGAACATTACAGGACGTTACAGATAGACAAAGACAATATTATTATTGGGATAACTTTGTGATTATTCATAGTTACTTAAATTAAACGCAAAAATTTACTTGGTTTAAACCACTATATTTTTTGGTACATATAGGGTTGGTTATATCAACATGGATGATAGTAATCAACTACCCTAATTTCAAATGTGTTTCTTTTTGTATCTCGCTGGAATTACGCCGGAATCGGAATGGAAGAACAACAACAGGGATGATGACAATCGGCAAATGGGGC